>JAKOGI010001954.1:117500-159950 GCA_029747015.1 Carnegiea gigantea
AGGGTACACGACTAGCTCCTAATCCAAACCTTCTACAATGGATTAGACCAGTCCCTGAAGATGTCCGTGGATGCCGTAGCTGGCAGCACATTCATAGGAAGGACGATTGAGGTTGCGAGAGCTTTATTGTAGGAGATGGCCTCCAACAATTATCACTGATCTAGCAAGAGAGCGGCCCTAAAGAGGACCGGTGGGGTTTATGGAGTTAAAGTTGTGGACTTCCTTACCAGCAAGGTTGACGCTTTAGCACAGTAATTTGATAGGCTTGAGACTCCTTTTTCAGGAAGTTTAGTAGGGAGCTCTTCAGGCCAATGTTTAAGGTTGGGGCCCTATGTAAGATTTGTAGCACTCAAGGCCATGTTTTTACTGAGTGCCAATCCACTTTCCAGGTTATTAAGCATGCCAATGTTTTGCAAAACTTCAGCCATCGCCCATATTATAACCCCTACTCAAACACTTACAACCCTGGCTAGAGAAATCACCTAAATTTCTCCTATCGCAACAACAATCCCGTTGCACCTAATGCCACTTAACCTCAACCCCCTGGTTTCCAATACAGGTTCCCTATGCCCCACCTCCACAATAACAACCTCCCTAATCCAACTCCAATCTGGAGAGTCTTATGGAGTGCTTCATAGGGACACAAACCAAGACCAATGAGGCACTTGGTGAGTCAGTAAGCCAATTAACCTCTAAATTTGAGACCATGACTACTCACCAAAAGATGATGGAGAACCAAATCGCCCAGATTACACAGCAAATGAGTCATTTATCTAGGCCCTAGGGGCATCTACCAGGTCAACCTGAGACCAACCCCCATTGTCAGGTGAATACCACCACATTGTGGAGTGGCAAGGAGTTAGAAAGTCCTCATACATCTATGAGGGAGGACAAAAGGGAGTTTGACGATGAGGAAGGTGTTGACAAGGAGCCAAGGAGTCCCAATTGAGACTCCAAGTGAGAGGGTTTGTACTAAAAGGACCAAGGAGGTCCAAGGTGAGCATGTTTCACCCCCAATGAAGCCGTACAAGCCTCCCGTTCCATATCCTCAGAGGCTATTGAAGGCTAAGAAGGAGCACAAGTATAGGAAGTTCGTTGAGATGCCGAAGAAATTTCACATCAACATTTCTTTTTTAGAGGCTATCACAGACATGCTCTCCTATGCCAAATTCTTGAAGGATTTGCTCTCCAACAAAGGGAAATTGCTTGAGAATGATACAGTGTCTCTCACTGAGGAGTGTAGTGTCATTATTCAGAATAAGCTCCCTCCTAAACTTTCAGATCGAGGACACTTCTCTATCCCTTGTTCAGTTCAGGGTGTTATTATCAGCAGGGCACTATGTGATATTGGTGCTAGTGTGAGCCTCATGCCCTATTCAATATGTAAAATTTGCGAATGGGAGAACTGAAGCCCATAACTATTTTCTTGTAGCTAGCTGATAGATCCGTCAAGTACCCTATGGGTATTCTTGAGGATGTCCTACTGCAAGTGAGCAAGTTCTTCATCCCATATGGGTTTTTTGTTATAGAGATAGAGGAAGACTCCTGTATTCTAATCATCCTCAGGAGACCCTTTTTGGCAATTGTAGAAGCCATGATAGATGTCAAGAATAGCAAGATCTCCTTGTAAGTAGGGGATAAAAAAGTAGAGTTCAGTTTACCAAAATCCATGGCCTCCTCCACTATCGATGACTCGTGCTACAAAGTTAGCATGCTAGAGAGAGCACTTGGTCAGGAGGCCAAGACTTGCTATTCTATGAAGGATCAACTAAAAGCTGCTTTAGTTGCTTGCCATTTGATCGACTTTCATTCTGGAGAGAAGAACGAGTACGCTCTGCTCCTTAATGAGTCCACTGCCTATATGCATAGGCAGTCCTCCAAGGAAATCCGTAGTGTGGAGGAACCTACCTCTAAAAAGCAGGAGAAGTGCCAATCAAAGATAGAGTTCAAGCCTTTACCCTCTCATCTCATGTTTGAGTTTCTTAACTCCGCTCATAGGTTCTCTGTTATTGTTAATGCTAAACTGGATGGCCCCCAACTGGAAAAATTGTTGGATGTGCTTCAAAAGCATAAGGGTGTCATTGGTTATAGTATTGATAATACTAAGGGGCTTAGTCCTTCATTCTGTATGCATTGCATCTTTCTTGATGAAGGTCATCACCCCTCCCGATAACCTTAACGCCGTTTAAATCCTAATATGCAAGAGGTTGTGAAAAAGGGGGTTATCAAACTACTTGATGCTGGGATCATCTATCCTATTTCAGATAGTGAATGGGTTAGTCCAATTCAGGTAGTCCCTAAAAAGGGATGGATGATCGTCATTAAGAATGAGCTGGACAAGCTCATCTCGACTAGGACTATGACTAGGTGATGAATGTGCATTGATTATCATAGATTGAATCAATCCAACCGAAAAGATCAGTTCCCCCTCTCTTTCATTGATCAAATCTTAGAAGGGCTGGCAAGGCATTCATTCTTCTATTATTTGGATGGATATTTTGGTTTCTTTTAGATCCCTATCCATCCCGATAACCAGGAGAAGACGACCTTCGTATGCACCTCTGGTACCTTTCCTTATCCACAGATGCCTTTCGGGTTATGCAATGCCTTTGCCACTTTCTAGCCGTGTATGACTGCGATATTCTCTAATCTTATTGAGAACATCATAGAGGTGTTCATGGATGATTTCTCGGTCTACGGAGGCACCTTTGACTTGTGTTTAGAAAATCTAACTAAGGTACCCCATAATTGCGAGGAAGGGAACCTAGTGTTGGATTAGGAAAAGTGTCATTTCATGGTTCAAGAGAGGGTAGTACTGGGCTATGTTATCTCTGCTAAGGGCATCGAAGTGGACAAGGCTAAGGTTGAGGTTATTGAGCATTTGCCCCCGCCTACTTCAGTAAAAGAGGTGTGGAGTTTCCTTGGTCATGCGAGATTCTATCGCCGCTTTATCAAGGACTTCTCCAAGATTGTCAAACCTCTAACCTAGCTTCTAGCCAAGGTCGCCCATTTGTGTTTACTGATGAGTGCCATGAAACTTTTTATGGGATTAAGCAGGCACTGATATCTACCCCCAGCATACAGCCAACTGATTAGGATCTCCCCTTTGAGATCATATGTGATGCCAGTGACCATTCGGTGCAGGCAGTCTTTGGATCAAGAAGAGATAAGAAGCTAGTGGTGATCTGTTATACAAGTAGAACACTGGATGATGCTCAGCAAAATTATACAACAACTGAAAAGAAGTTGCTTGCGATCGTATACAAGATGGAGAAGTTTCGACCTTTTCTCTTATGCTCCAAGTCATCATGTACATTGACCATTTTACACTCAAGCATCTCCTTGAGAAGAAGGATGCTCAGCCTTGCCTCTCTAGGTGGGTTCTACTCCTGCAAGAGTCTGACTTGGAGATCAAGGACAAAGCAGGGTTAGAAAACATCATTGCTGATCATCTATCTACGCTCATCGTTGAGAGCCACAATGCCCCCATTGATGATGCTTTCCCTGATAACCATCTCATGGTAATCTCCACAGAGCAACCCCTATGGTTCGCCGACTTTGTGAATTTTTTAGCCTCAGGGATCCTACCCCATAATCTCTCCTCTCATTAAAAGAAAAAGTTCTTCCATGATGTTAATCACTACTTTTGAGAGGAGTCTTTTCTTTACAAGTTATGCAAAGATGGGTGGCATTACCTCCCTGAGGAGGAGATTCAGAGCGTGATTTCTCTTTATCACAACTCTCCACATAGGGGAAATGCTAGCCCCTCCAAGACTTCTACAACAGTCCTCCAAGCTAGGTTCTTTTTGCCCTCATTATTCAAAGATGTTCACACTTATGTTTGCTCCTATGACCATTGCCAACGAATGGGCAATTTATCCAGGAAGAACGAGATGCCCCTCAACTTAAACCTTGAAGTTAAGATCTTTGATGTTTGGGACATCGATTCATGGGCCCTTCCCCATCCTCGAGGGGCAAGAAGTACATCCTGGTCGCGGTGGATTGCGTCTCCAAGTGGGTAGAGGCCATATCTAGCCCTCCTAATGACTCGAGAGCAGTGGCTAAGTGATAATTCATATTTTATATGTAATTTTTTCCTTCATTTCACCAACTTTTGAGTCTTTGAAATATATTTTATGAGATAATAATGCCTATTTTATGTGATTTTCAGGTGAAAATAAAATAGAAGAATTTAGGCGGAGTTATTTAGTTCTACTCGGATATCTCATATGTGCAAAGCCTAGAGTACAAGCTCAAGAGGAAAAAGAAAAAAAACCAACCGAAGCTTCATCACCGCCAGCCCAGTGCCGCGGCCCAGAATCTCGGCCCAAATCTCCATATCAGCATCTCTCCTTCTCTCAGCCCTCTTCTCCCTCCGTCTGGGCCTGTTATGTTCGGCCCAGTTCACCTTCTCCCCCTTATCTCTCCACCCCTCCTTCCCGTGTGGGCTTAAGCTTGGTCGGCCCAAACGCTCCACTAGTCGCACATTAGCCCAGTTGCTTCATCTCCATTTTTCCCATATGGCTCATTTTTAACCTAGTCAAACACCATTAATCAAGATTAATTTTGTACTTATGACTAGCCATAACCATGCATGTAACATCCCAAATTAATTGGAATTAATTTCCATTAATTTTGCAGGTATCCTAAGGGGTGGATTTTCTACTATCAAAGGGGCTATAGGTACACACACACACACACACATTCATCCACTCTCTTGCTCAAGCATCTTCTTATTCTTCAATCTTTCATTTTTCTAGAGAGAATCTTTATAAGACAAGATCATTTGGGTTGAGGGGTTAAGAAGAAAATAAGTTTCGCTAGCTATTTTTCTTTTCTTTTCTCATCTCATTTGTGAGTCAAATTTGAGAGTTTATACTAAGTTTCATAATTTTATGTAATTGAGTATAAGGTTTGGACATAGGAAGTGAAATATACTAATTCCAATGGTGTTTTCACTAATTATGGCCGGCTAAACTACTCATTCTAGGATTAGGATGGATCCTTGGTAATAATATTATTTTGCTAATTTCTTATGGGGTTATTTTTGACTCTTTTGCATAATCTTGAGTTTACATTTGATCATCATCTACTCATGCATTTTAATACTAATGCTTAATCATGTTGATGACACTAGTTTAATTTGCTATCTCAAATGAATATTAGACCTTGTAGGCTAATATGATGATTATGTAATTGGGCTTAAAATTATAATTATTTAAATTGAATAACTTATGCTAGAAATTAGATGAGTTATGTCTAGAAAGAATAATTCATGCTAAACTACAGGATATGTTATGTCACTTTATAATTATGATCATTTTTTTTTTATGGCCTAATGCTTGTAGCTTAGGTTGAACAAGAGACAAATTGAATCCCCATTTGAAGTAGTAATCAATATTGGTATCAAAGATGAAATCTGAAGTCCTAGATTTTACTCCTACTTGAATTCTCTCTACTGTACTACTCACTTACTCTTCTTTTGTTCCTTAAATTATATTGATAATCGAACTCATAAAATTGTGATTATTCTTTATAATCGGAAAAGTTAAGTTTAAGAATCACTATTGTTCCTCGTAGGATCGACACTCTAATACTCGCTAGTCTACAATTAACCTTGTGCACTTACAAGTAAAAACGGTTTTAAAACATACATATAAAATTCACACCAAATTTTTGGCGCCGTTGCCGGGGAACGAACAGTGATTATTGAATTTTCTCTTCCTTTTATTTATTTCTTTTTTCCCTCTTCCCTGCTAATCTAACAATTTTATTTATTTTATTCTCCTTCCCCTTCCCTTTTCTTTTGTTGTTTCATTCCCCAATCCCTCCTAATCTAACCATTTTATTTTTATTCTTCCTGCTCCTTTCTAATGAAACTATTTTTTCTATCCCTTCTAACGTAATCTATTTATTTATTTATTTTTTTTCCCCTTTTCCCAGTAATCTAACAACCTAATCTACCTTTTTTTTTTCTTTTTGTTATTTTATTTATTACACCTAATCTAACAATCCCTTCCCCTTTCATTTCCTTTGTTCTTTTTTTTTAATTATTTATTTTATTTTGCTTTATTTTGCTTTATTATTTTTTGTTATTTTCCCCCTTCCCTTGGTTCTTTCTTTTATTTGTTTTATTTTAATTTTTATTTTGTTTTTTTTCATTTCTCTCTTCTTATCTCTCTTTTCTTTTTTCTCTTTTATTTTGTTTGGTGGCTATTATTGTGGTGATTACATTCTTTCCTTTTTGTTGTTTGTTGGTATATGCTTGGTAGACGTTCTTTGTGCTTAGATATTGAACCATATAATCCTGAAACTGAACGCTCTCTTTGTGAGATAAGAGCTAAGAAATTAGAATCTAAGAACAAAATGGCTGAAGCACAACCAACCCCACCACCTAAGCAACTTAAAGAATATTTCACTCCCGCCACTTATGACTCACCAACAAGAACCCGTATGCCCACTGTTATGGTGCCATTTGAGATTAAACATTCTCTTATCCAAATACTTCCGTCGTTTTATGGGCTAGAGTCTGAAAATCCTTTCAAGCATGTTGATGCATTCTTAGAGATTTGCTCTACTGTGTTCTTAAACAATATTTCTGATGATGCTCTTTGCTTGCGGCTTTTTCCTTTTCCTTTAAAAGATAAAGCTAAAGCTTGGTTGGATAATAAGACCAATATCACCACTTGGGATCAATTGCAAAAGGAATTCTTGAAAAAGTTTTTCTCCATTGGTAAACTGACTGCCTTAAGACGTGCTATAACCACCTTCTCACAAAATAAAAATGAGCAATTGCATGAAAGTTGGGAACGGTTTAAAGAATTGTTGCGATGTTGTCCTCATCATCAGGTCCCTATGTGGCAACTTGTTCAGAGTTTTTACTCTGGCTTAGATGAGCATAATAGGTAGGTGGTTGATGCATCATGTGGTGGTAGTTTTTTGTACAAAACTCCTGAAGAAGCTTGGGAACTATTTGAACATTTGAGTGAAAATTCACACTTGCATGCTACTTCCTCACATTCTAATTTGCCTAGACACTTAGGAAGTAAAGGTGGAATTTATGAGGTTTCACATTCAATTGACCTTTCTAGTAAAGTTGATGCTTTAGCTAAGAAATTTGATCAATTGTTATATATGAATAAAGTGTCTAATGCCCCTAATATGCAAGATGTGTGTTCGATTTGTGCTAGTCCCATGCATGCTTCTGTTGATTGTCCGTGTCTTGGTAAGTCTGACTGTGTGACTGAACAAGTAAATGCTGCCCAAGGATTTCCTCCATCCAACAACCCTTATTCTAATACCTATAATCGCGGTTGGAGGAATCATCCTAATTTTTCATGGAGGACTCAAAATGTTGAGAATCTTCAGACCCAGTCTAGCAGACCTACACCTCCTGGTTTTCAAAACCAGAGATATGCTTCTCCCTCTTCTCATCAAGCTCCATCTGGGAGCTCTGATATAGACAAGGTGATTTCTGCACTTGGAACCTTGACCTCTGTTGTGCAAAAAGTTAATTCTAAGGTCCAAGGCATTGAGTCTAAAATGCATATAGTTGACTCTCACTCACAATCTATAGCTAAATTAGAAACCCAACTTGGGCAACTAGCCATAGTTGTACGTAAAAGAGAAGAAGGAAAACTTCTGAGTTATCCCATCCAAAACCCTAAAGGCCAGCAATTTGAACAATTGAAAGCTGTAATGGTTCTTAGGAGTGATAAAGAAGTGGATAACAAGGTGAGTGAGAAGAAACATGATAAAGATGAAGGACTTAAGACCATGAAGAGTGACCTTGAGATTGAGAAACAGAATGACCTATCCCCCTCTACTGTTGTGTCTAACCCCATTGTGACATATGAGCCAAGGGTTCCTTACCCTCAAGCTTTGGATACTCCTTTCCCTTCCAAGAAAGACAAGCAAAGAGATGACATCTTAGAGACCTTTAAGCAAGTTAAGGTCAATCTTCCCCTCTTAGAAGCAATTAGACAGATCACAGCCTATGCTAAGTTCCTTAAAGACATGTGCACTTTTAAAAAAAAATCTAAAGATGACAAGTCTAAAAAGGTTCTTCTAAGTAAACAAGTAAGTTCAATTCTGAAATGTGATACTCCCCCTAAGTTCAAAGATCCTGGTGTCCCTACCATTTCATGTTTTATTGGCAATCACAAAATTGAAAGGGCACTTTTGGATTTGGATTCTAGTGTCAATTTGATACCATATTCTGTTTACTTAGAGTAAGGATTAGGTGAACTGCAACGTTCCAACTGTACCCTTCAGCTTGCTGGTAGGTCGGTTAGGACTCCTAGGGGGCGAATAGATGATATCTTGGTGCAAATTGATAAAGGATTCTTTCCTGTTGACTTTGTTCTGTTGGACATGGACCCTAGTCATACTTCTAAGCAGATCCCTCTTATTTTAGGACGTCCCTCCTAGCCACAGCTAATGCTGCCATTAACTGTAGGTCGGGAATCATGGATGTCTCGGTCATGAACATGAGGGTTAGACTTAACATTTTTAAAGCTTCTGCTCAACCTGTGTTTGAAGATAAATCTGAATGCTTCTTTATTGATATGATTGATGGTATGATTGAAGAAGTCTTGCCTGCTATTCTGAATAGTGATCCCTTGGGAACCTGTCTTTCCTATGGGGATCTGAGGTTATTTGAATTGGAAAGTACCATAAGTGAGATGAATTCTACTCTTGACTCCACTCCTTATCTTCAGTCTTCCTCTTGGGTGTCCACATATGAACCTCTTCCCCCCTTGGCTAATTCTCCTATGCCACCTTCTATTATATCTCCACCTAAACTTGAGTTAAAACCTCTCCCTGATTCACTCAAATATGTGTTTTTAGGCCCCAAAGAGACCCTACCGGTTATTATATCTTCTCTTCTATCTTGTGATCAAGAGGAAGAGTTGATTCGTGTTTTGTCTGATCATAACGGTGCTATTGGATGGTCGGTTGCTGATTTGAAAGGGATTAGTCCCACAATTTGTATGCACAGAGTTCATTTAAAGGATGATGTTAAACTTGTTAGGCAAATGCAACGTAGACTGAACCCTCACTTGAAAAAAGTTGTCCAGAAAGAGGTAGTTAAGCTTTTGGATGCAGGCATTATCTACCCTATTTCTGATAGTCAATGGGTCAGTCCAGTTCAAGTAGTTCCTAAGAAATCTGGTATAACTGTGGTTAAGAATAATAAAGGTGAACTAATTCCCACTAGACAGACCACAGGGTGGAGGGTGTGCATTGATTACAGAAAGCTAAATTCTATCACTAGAAAAGACCTTTTTCCCCTCCTATTCATTGATCAAATTTTGGAAAAGTTAGCTGGATAAAGTTTTTACTGCTTTTTAGATGGGTATTCTGGTTACAACCAAATACCTGTCTATCCTGAGGACCAAGAGAAAACCACATTTACATGCCCGTCATGTACCTTTGCTTATCGGAGGATGCCTTTTGGGTTGTGTAGTGCACCTTCCACATTCCAGAGATGTATGATGGCCATATTTTCTTATTATATTGATAATTTCATAGAAGTGTTTATGGATGATTTCTCTGTTTTCGGTTCTTCCTTTGATGTGTGCCTTGCTAATCTATCCATTGTGCTGAAAAGATGTGAAGAAGTGAATCTTGTTTTGAGTTGGGAAAAGAGTCATTTCATGGTCCAAGAAGGGATTATTTTGGGACATAAAGTGTCCGAAAAAGGGATTGAGGTTGATAAAGCCAAGGTTGATCTAATTTCTAATTTGCCTGTGCCTTCTTCTGTGAAGCAAGTCAGATCTTTCCTTGGTCATGCTGGTTTCTATAGAAGATTTATTAAGGATTTTAGCAAAGTGGCTCATCCACTTACTAATCTTCTTACCAAAGATACTTCTTTTGTGATTAATGAGTCTTGTGTGCAAGCTTTTGAAAAGCTTCGATCTTTGTTGGTGTCAGCTCCTATTGTGCAACCCCCTAATTTTTGTTTGCCATTCAAGATCATGTATGATGCATCTGATTTTGTTATTGGGGCTGTTTTGGGTCAAAGGGTCAATAGAATGCCTAATGTCATATGCTATGCTAGTAGAACTCTCACTGATGCTCAAAAGAATTATTCTACTACTGAGAAAGAGTTGCTAGCTGTTGTATTTGCACTTGATAGATTCCGTCCGTACCTTTTGTGTTCTGAAGTGATTGTGTTTACTGATCATGCTGCATTAAAACACTTATTGGCTAAGAATGACACTAAGCCAAGACTCATTAGATGGATTTTGTTGCTCCAAGAGTTTGATATTGAAATAAAAGATAGGAAAGGTTCTGAAAATTCTGTTGCAGACCACTTGTCTAGAATCGTTACCGAGTATACTAATGATTCAGTTCGATTTTCTGACCACTTTCCTGATGAGCAACTATTTGATGTGTCACGTGCCCCTCTCCCTTGGTTTGCTCACATTGTGAACTACCTCGTCACTAGGAAGATTCCTCCTCACTGGTCCAAACAAGAGAAAGATAGGTTCTTCTCACAGGTAAGACATTACTATTGGGAAGATTCTTATCTTTTCAAACATTGCCCTGACCAAGTGGTACATCAATGTGTCCCCGAGAGTGAAATCCATAGTATTCTCACATTTTATCACTCTTATGCTTGTGGTGGTCACTTTGGAGGTCGTAGGACAGCTATTAAAGTCCTACAAAGTGGGTTCTTTTGGCCCACTCTGTTTAGAGATGCTCACAAATTCTGTCTTGCTTGTGAGCGTTGTCAACGTACGGGTGCCCTGTCCCGTCGTGATATGATGCTCCTTTCCCCTATTCTGATTGTTAAAATATTTGATGTGTGGGGCATTGATTTCATGGGTCCCTTTCCCCCATCTTTTGGCTTTGTATACATATTGGTTGCTGTTGATTATGTATCAAAGTGGGTGGAAGCTCAAGCTATTAGGACTAATGACCATAAGGTTGTGGTCAAGTTTGTGAAAGAGTACATTTTCTGTCAATGTGGAACCCCTAGAGCCCTTATTAGTGATAGAGGGAGTCACTTTTGTCATAGATCTTTTGAGGCTTTGCTGAGGAAGTATTCTGTGACTCATAAAATAGCTACTCCTTATCACCCTCAAACTAGTGGTCAAGTTGAGGTGTCAAATCGTGAAATTAAGTCTATCCTTGAAAAAACGATTCGACCTAATAGAAAAGACTGGTCTTTGAGATTGTATGATGCTCTTTGTCCCTACCGTACTGCTTATAAGACTCCCATTGGGATGTCTCCTTACCGGCTTCTTTTTGGTAAGGCTTGTCACTTGCCAGTTGAGTTAGAACACCGTGCTTTTTGGGCTATTAAAGCTTTTGATTTTGATATAAAACAAGCAGGTTCTAACCGTAGGCTTCAATTAAACGAGTTGGAAGAGTTGCGTAATGAAGCCTATGCGAATGCTAAGATTTATAAAGCCAAAACCAAAGCTTTTCATGATAAAACGATTTCTCGTAAATCTTTTCAGCCTAATCAAAAGGTTTGGCTTTTTAACTCTAAGCTTAAGCTGTTTCCTGGCAAGTTGAGATCTAGATAGGATGGTCCTTTTGTTGTCCAACAAGTGTTTCCCTCTAGGGCAGTTCAAATTTTGGATCCCCAAGATGGTAAAGTTCTTATGGTTAATGGTCAACGTTTGAAACCTATTGTGACTCATGATATTAACCCTGGTTTGATTGAATCCATCAACTTGGTCAACCCTGTCTACTATGATTAGTGGTGGGGCATTGTCTGGCTGAAGACATTAAACTTAGCGCTTGTTGGGAGGCAACCCAATCTTTTTAGGTGATTTTGAGTCTTTTATTTTTATTTTTATTTTTATTTTTTTTAATCAAGGTGTGCTTGTGTTATTGAATGTGATTCCTCACTTGATTTTTAGCTTTTGAGGTTGGTAATGGTTGTGAAGGTGCTTTGGAAGTGTGATTGCTTTGCTTACATGGAAACAACTTTCCTCGTGCTATCAGGTTGTATTGCTCTTTTCTCCATTTTTCTTTATCTTAATGTTTTCTACATTGAGGACAATGTGAGGTTTAGGTGTGGGGGGAAGGCCAAATGAAAATTTTGAGAAAGATTAAACTTAAAAATTTATGGGTGAATTTGATTTTAGGAAGAGATTGAGTGTCCTAATTGTGCATGTCTTATTCTTATTATATGGATTTGATTCATGTGACCCATGCTCATTAGAAATTATTTCTACCCTTGACTAGTTGAAGGCCAGAATTTTTGCTGTGCTAATGTCACTATGTAATTGATTTTGAGTATGAGATGTAACCCCATTTATAATGTCGTGATGAGTATTCGTTAAGCATTGAGTTTCCCATTGACTTTTCAATCAAAAAAAAAAATCAAATAAATGAAATTAATTAAGTTCTGCTTTCGGTACCAATGTTCAGGTCCTATCTATATCCATATCTTTAATTGCCTGAATATGTACTAAGTGTTCCTCTGAGTGTTATCTTCATTCATATCTTTATCCACTCAAGAAAGCACATGAAATCAAGTAACTTATGAAAATAGAAAAGCTCAAAGTCTCAAAAAAGAGAAAAAAACACAAAATAAAAAAGAAAATCAATTGATTTGGCATTGGGGACTCGATTTTGAAAAATGCACTTGTGATTTTTATTATGTGGGGTGAAATTTTGTGCTTATGGTTTGCTACTTGGTTTCGTTGTGTACTTAATTTGCTTGAATTTTGGCCGATTGACTTGGTTGGAATTGGAAATCTTTGATAATGAGTTGTGGGTTGGTAGTGAATTGATATATGTGATTTGGAGTGGACATTCATAGTTAGATCACTTGATTTTCTTCCTTAATCTTATTTCACTTGATGGTTTAAATGAATATATGCATTAATGATATTCTTTGCTCGAGGACTAGCAAAGGTTTGGTGTGGGGGGTTGATAATTCATATTTTATATGTAATTTTCTCCTTCATTTCACCAACTTTTGAGTCTTTGAAATATATTTTATGAGATAATAATGCCTATTTTATGTGATTTTCAGGTGGAAATAAAATAGAAGAATTTAGGCGGAGTTATTCAGTTCTACTCGGACATCTCATATGTGCAAAGCCTAGAGTACAAGCTCAAGAGGAAAAAGAAAAAAACCAACCAAAGATTCATCACCGCCAGCCCAGCGCCGTGGCCCAGAATCTCGGCCCAAATCTCCATATCAGCATCTCTCCTTCTCTCAGCCCTCTTCTCCCTCCGTCTGGGCTTGTTATGTTCGGCCAAGTTCACCTTCTCCCCCTTATCTCTCCACCCCTCCTTCCCGTGTGGGCTTCAGCTTGGTCGGCCCAAACGCTCCACTAGTCCCAAATTAGCCCAGTTGCTTCATCTCTATTTTTCCCACATGGCTCATTTTTAACCTAGTCAAATGCCATTAATCAAGACTAATTTTGTACTTATGACTAGCCATAACCATGCATGTAACATCCCAAACTAATTGGAATTAATTTCCATTAATTTTGGGGGTATCCTAAAGGGTGGATTTTCCACTATAAAAGGGGCCATAGGTACACACACACACACATTCATCCACTCTCTTGCTCAAGCATCTTCTTATTCTTCCATCTCTTATTTTTCTAGAGAGAATCTTTGTAAGACAAGATCATTTGGGTGAAGGGGTTAAGAAGAAAATAAGCTTCGCTAGCTATTTTTCTCTTCTTTTCTCATCTCATTTGTGTGTCAAATTTGAGAGTTTATACTAAGTTTCATAATTTTATGTAATTGAGTATAAGGTTTGGACATAGGAAGTGAAATATACCAATTCCAATGGTGTTTTCACTAACTATGGCCGGCTAAACTACTCATTCTAGGATTAGGATGGATCTTTGGTAATAATATTATTTTGCTAATTTCTTATGGGGTTATTTTTGTCTCTTTTGCATAATCTTGAGTTTACATTTGATCATCATCTACTCATGCATTTTAATACTAATGTTTAATCATATTGATGACACTAGTTTAATTTGCTATCTCAAATGAATGTTAGACCTTGTAGGCTAATATGATGATTATGTAATTGGGCTTAAAATTATAATTGTTTAAATTGAATAATTTATGCTAGAAATTAGATGAGTTATTTCTAGAAAGAATAATTCATGCTAAACCACTAGATAAGTTATGTCACTTTATAATTATAATAATTTTTTTTATGGCCTAATGCTTGTAGCTTAGGTTGAACAAGAGACAAATTGAATCCCCATTTGAAGTAGTAATCAATATTGGTATCAAAGGTGAAATCCGAAGTCCTAGATTTTACTCCTACTTGAATTCTCTCTACTTTGCTACTCACTTACTCTTCTTTTGTTCCTTAAATTATATTGATAATCGAACTCATAAAATTGTGATTATTCTTTATAATCGGAAAGGTTAAGTTTAAGAATCGCTATTGTTCCTCGTGGGATCGACCCCCTAATACTCGCTAGTCTACAATTAACCTTGTGCACTTGCAAGTAAAAAGGGTTTTAAAACATACATATAAAATTCATGCCACTAAGCTATTTAAGAAGATTATTTTTCCTAAAAAGGGTTTTAAAACATACATATAAAATTCACACCACTAAGCTATTTAAGAAGATTATTTTTCCTTGTTTTGGAGTCCCAACAGTGCTTATCAGTGATAACGGGACACACTTCATAGAAAAGAAACTCGAGGCTTTATTAGAGAAGTATGAAGTGCATCTCAGTCATGGACTTGGCTACCACCCTTAGACAAGTGGCCAAGTCGAGATCTCCCACTGAGAAATCAAGTCAATTTTAGAGAAGACAATTGTGCAGTATCGCAAAGATTGGGCAGACAAACTTGATGATGCCCTTTGGCTTATCGAACTACGTTCAAGACTCTAATCGGAACCACACTATTCCAGTTAGTTTATAGTAAGCTATGCCACCTCCCAGTAGAGTTAGAACACAAGGCTTATTGGGCCATCAAACATTTGATATTTGATTTGAAATCCGTGGCGAAGAGAAGATTGCTCCAGCTGAACGAACTTAAGGAAATCCATTTAGATGCCTATGAAAGTTCTAGAATTTACAAGGAAAGAACTAAGCGATGGTACGACAAGTTCATTAACTATCGTAAGTTTTGGGAATATGACTTGGTTCTCATATTCAACTCCCATTTTGAAGCTCTTCCCAAATAAGCTTCATTCTAAATGGTTAGGCCCTTTCAAGGTATTGAAGGTGCATCTATGCGGGGCCATTAAGGTCAGTACGGAGGCCACCAGCTCATTTAAGGTGAACGGGTCTCGATTGAAACAATATATAGCCGATGAGTCCCTTGAAGGGAAGGTCACTTGTGCCCTCCCCAATGTCCCTTCGTCTTAGAGGCCCTTCACAGTGAAGTTTAGGACCTAAAATAAGCGATTCTTAGGAGGCAACGCAAGCTTTACCGCTTTCATAAAAAGGGTTAAAAAAGAAGAAAAAAAAAGTAAGAAAAAAGGGACAGAGGAAAAGAACAAAATAGAAAAAAAATAGGAGAAAAGAAGGAAGCACCACTCCAAGGGGCCAGTTTGGGAGGCAGTATGTTGGCATGGGCACGCCATGCTTGATGGCACACCGATGCCACCCCCTAAAACTTCAAAAAAGGGGGGCAAAGAAAACAAGGCCCACCAACCAATAAAATGGCACGATGCCACCGTGCTGTACAGCACAACCGTGCCGCTTTCCAGCATGCCGGCATGAGGGCAGCGAATCGGCATGGGGGCCCCGTGCCACCAATCACTACCGTGCTGACCTATTTTCTGGTGAAAAACCCGATTTCCTTCTTCTTCTTCATTCTTTCTTCATTCGTCCTCCACACTTTCTCTTTCCAGCATGCGATCCTTTTTCTCTCTCACCCCACTCTCCACTCAAATCTCACCCCAAATTCCTAATTTTTCTCCCAAATCCTCAAATTTCACTCATAACTTTTCATTTGTTCCTTAAATTTTCCTCTTTTTCACCCAATTTCACCCCCCACACTACCTACTTTCTCTTTTTAAAGCCCTAGCCTCCATTATTAAGATTGAAGGTTGTAGAGATAGAAAGCTTACTTCCTCTTGCCATTTTCAGCTTCTTTAACAACCTTACAGTCCTGATCTGCTCCTAAGTGCTCCTCTTGGGGAAGAAAAGAGCTGGAGAAAGTTCTAAGGCTCTCATCATGCTGAAGACGTCTTCCAAGCCTACTTCATCCTCTACTACACCTTCCACTGCTAAAGGTACTAAGAATGCTTACCCATTGATCCTTCCTGCTAGTGCTAGGGGTTTGCATTTTGTTAGTGAAGAACAAAAGACCTGGTATGAGATTTTGGCCACTAGGAAGACTAGTGAGCAAAAATTCTTTCATGCAGACTCATTGAGGACTTTAGGATTACTTGATGATATATTGAGTCTAATGCGTAAATTGGGATGGATGGAGTACATTGGAATGCAATGCACTTCTTATAACCCCTTGATGATAGAGTTTTTAAGCCTTTAAATGTAAATTAGGTGGTAATTTTAGGGTTCAAGAGGTCGATATTGCATTTCATGTTTAACATGTGACCACCAAAATGCGTATGTTTAATCAGTTAGTGAAACTTCTGGTGGTCGAAAGGGCATCTAGGGATGTTCCTCCCTTATGGAGACCGTACCCCATTTGGATGAGCATTACTTGCTCCATACAGAAGACTTATATGGATAGATTTAGGAGACCTCAAACTTTTGACCCCCGACAAGCTAAGGCTACTGACATTTGCAATATCGACCTCAGCTACCTTCAACACCTGGCCGTGAATATCATTTTTGATTGCAACGGCAACCAAAATGTTATCAGAAAGTAGAGTTCATTATTTAGTGTGCATTATCGGGCACTCCCATAGACATAGGCACCTTCATCATCCATCACTTGGCGGGGGTGGCTAAGACCACCCATAAGAATGTTCTGTCATTGCCATTGGCAGTACCGTTACTGCTATTGCCATTACGGTAGGCCATAGTGACAATTCTCCCACCTCGAGCCCTATTTCCTCGGGGGTCACCTTGACATCATCCACAACATGCACATGATCAATAACCGAGGTGACACCATTCGGTATCTCCATCACAAACAAGTCCTCTTTAACCTTCCTAATGTCGAGCGCACCACTGTGACCATTAAGAAGAATTGGAACTATGATAAAGTGATTGTTGGGGCGACCATGCTACCTAGGGAAAGGCAGTTACCTGCTGATGAGCAGGCACAGTATGATGAGGAGGGGGAATCTGATGACGACAATGATGAGGATGATGTTAATGAGGGCCAAGAAGGGCCCGAGCCTCAGGACACTCCTGTTGAGGAGGAGCCCATTCCACCACCACCTCCCTTTAACCCACCATCGCCCTTTTAGACCAGTAGGACTTCTTCTTCCACAGCATACATGCCATTTGAACCCACCTTCCTCCAATCCTTTTTCACCCTCCAACTGGATGTCTCGGGTCTTTGAAAAGCATACACTAGTATGTGTGATGACCTCCATCGTCTCTCTGGATGCATGGAATTTATTAAAGAGGGCATTACTTATTTTCAGGGATTTCTTGATCGTCAAGAGGGGCGAGAGCGGTGGCAAATTTAGCGTGAGGAGGAATCAGCCATGAGGGAAGCCCAAGAGTATGAAGAGCGAAGGTGGATGAATGAGTTGATTTGGTGACAATCGGAGTCAATTAGGTAATTGGAGAAGAGGTTTCACACCTTCCCAGGCAATCAAGGGGGCTTGTCATCATTTTCATCATACAATCCGGCCAATTTGTCCACCTTCTACCCATTTCCTCCACATTTTTGTCTACCTCCTGGGCATGATGGGACCCAGTAACTGTAAGTTGTACCCCTTCCCCTTCACTTCTTATGTCTATTCTTTTCATTGGGGATAATGAACAGTTCAAGCATGGGGGGTGCACTCATGAGCTCTATGCATTTTTAGTCAGTTTGGCTGTGATTTCTGATAGGTTGCAGTGTATATATATATCTCCATACATCTAGCATGCTTGGATTTGAAATCTTAGGTCTCATTCTAGTTTAGGTGCATTCTTAGGACACATTAGTTATAATTTTGTTTCCTGTATTAGGTAGGCCTATAGGGTATTACATTTAGGTAGATGATGCATTGTATATGTCTTTTTCCTAACCATTGGTTTAGAGCGGAGACATGTTGAGTAGGGTTCTATAATACCATGAGGTAATTCTTTCACCCTTTTATTTATCTGCTGATTGATCTTTTAGTTAGGTTTATTGCTTTGGGGAAAAAAAATGACAAAAGAGAATTGACATTCTTTTTTAAAACCCCTCTAATGATGACATTGAAGGGTGATGACTTGGATGCACGGTTGTGGTAGTTTGTGGCAAATGGGGCTCAATTGGGGCGAACATTTTGTGAAAATGGTTATCAAAATGTTTTGATTTCTGGGCTATATATGCTTGTGTATTTGTCCCCAAGAATTGTTGTGATGTGAATTGGTTGAACCTTGTTTGTTGGCCAATCTTTTGAGCTAGTTTTTGATTTTGGTAGAAGACTACTGAGATTTTTGAGCCTGTAATGAGCATTCACTCTACATGGTCTTCAACATCCTTTCATGAGTGTTCAACCCTTTTGCACATGCATCTCTAGAACTTGGCTTAACTCTCTTTGAAATCATGTTTGACATGTGATGGTGTTAATATGATTGAGGCATTCATTTGTTTTATTAGCCACATAAGCCAAAAAGCTACCCTGCATTATCATTATCTGTTTGCCACCCTTTTTGAGCTTTTTCACTATCATTTACTTCACCCATATCCACTCAACCCATGGCCTAAAAGGAACAATCCTACCCTATGCCATGTTAGTAGAGCAATGTTCTAAGTTATTTTTGATTAAGGGAATATGCTCATTGGTGCACCTCAGTGATGGGTTTTGATTGGTTGTTAGCCTTGCGTGATAGGGAATTGAACCAATCCTTGGGCCGTGGCCATTCTCTTTCTTCTTTAAAAAAAGGGAAAAGAGAAAAAAGGCAAACTAAGAAGAACAAAACATATGAATAATATGTTTGGCAAAGGGAGTTCTATTTAGCAAAAGAGAAAAAAAAGAGTTTCAGCCCTTTTTCTTTGTGCTTAAATTATTGGGGTAATGATAATAATTGCATCGTGATATGGAGATGGTTTTTATTGGTCTCTACTTGGATAATTAGCTCCTCCCACCTAAATCTTAACCTCCCTTACCTTTAGCCCTAACCCCGATATAACCTTTGAAAAGCGCTTATGATTAACACCTGCGCATTTGCCTCTATTGATGGATAGTTGAGAGTTTTGCCAAGGGTATCGTAGCATGCATGCATTGAGGGTGATTCTGAGTGATCAATTTCTGCCCTAAACACATGAGAGGAGAGTTTCTGTTCTTAATCCTAAGGTGAGGATTTACCAGTCTAACTGGCTCACCAATGATTCAGATGAAAGCAGGACACTTCAAAGCAGTTCAATATGGGATGTTTATTCCTGCACTATAGTCGAGCGATTTACATTTTAGAACATGTGTTGGAAAAAAAAAAGGACTTTCGCCCTTATTGAGTTGCTAAGCTGTGAGCTGCCATGATTATTGTTCTAGTTGTCACTGTTTACCTAAGGAGGATGGCACTTCGAGGTAAATCTCTCCCCATCGTTCTGTCAGTTGATAACCTTGTTTGGGGACAGGCAAGAGATAAACATAAGGGAGTTGATAAACCTCTAATTTTACCTCTTTCGAACCCAATTTTTGACCCCCTCTCAGTGATTATTGGGTTAAACTTCAAAGCGCAGGGGTCGAATAGGTCTCCTTTTCCTGAATTTGCTTATATAAGATGTTTTGACGCTTTCAACAGTTCCAATTGAAGGAAAAAGGAAAACCCATTGAAGTTGCGCGAAAAGAGGGCCAAGAAGGCGAATTTCAAGCAAAGGAAGAGGTTGTCGAGGCCCACAGGACTAGCATGGGGACCCCATGGCAGGAAGCCTGATAATGCCAAGCCAAAATCCCCATAGCGGCCTTCTAGTGAAGTGGTACGGTGCCACCGTGTCGTGTGGTATGACCATGCCACATTAGTTTTCTGCGCAATTAAAGTGTTTCATTGTGATTTCATTTGGGGATATCTTATAATTTTCTTAGAGCTCTCAAAAAGGCTATTTTTAGGTTTTCAACTCTAACTACTTTCACAAATTCTTGAACATTAGATTAAGTTTAATTCAGTATGAATTTGTATGACTGCTCTTGGAATCAATTGAAATATGTTTTCTTGCTTCGTTCTCTTGTGTTCTCAATTAAAGTTTGCACCTTTAGTGATGTTTTCTAAATTTTTGCTCTTGATTGTGATTATTAATAGGATTAGAGGCTAAACTAGCAGTCTTGGACTGGGAGTAACCCCTATTGCGTGAAATTGAATCATGTTTTAGGTTTTTGTGAACTATGCCCATGGCTGTGATTTGAATTCTTACCTAGTATGCCAACTGTATGTGGAATTGCTCGAGAGAGACTTGTTCATTGTTCTTAATTAGGGTTTAGGAGTTCTGCGAAAGATGAATCATTCACCAAGTGCGACATTGTAAGCGGTTAATTTTCTTGACATGAAAACAGTTAGGGTTTCAATTGGGAATTCCTGATTACTCAACTTTTTGGCTATGATAATTCTGGTCCCATGAAAACAGATAATTGGGATTGTTTAGTCAGTCTGTTGACCCTCGAATTAATGTCATAGGCAGGTTTTTAGGATCTAGCTTATGATTAATATAGCATAATAGTGTGATGAACCCCAACCTATAACCTGTGTTATTATTAAATTAGACAATTTCAATAGTTCTCAGCATATTAGAATTGCTAGTTAGCAACATTCAACAAAAGCGAACTTTTGCCTAAATTGAGTGTTATAAGTTAAATTTAGTGATTGGAAACAAGTTCCCTGTGGATACAACCTATACTTGCCGGTTCCTAACTACAGTAAAGCCGTGCACTTGCGGTATTTTTAGACAACATTGAATTTGAACTAAAAGTCTTCAATATCTATCTCTCAATAAAAATAACTAGGCTATCTTTAAGAAATTCGTCCTTCATCTTGTTTTGGAGTCTAGTCTTCATTATCTTAATTGCTAAAAATGCCCTTTTTGTGGTAGTTATAAAAATGGGTAGAGTCAATACAACAGATGTTAGTCTATCAAACAAATGATATGCCTTTGACTTTCCAGTCTCTACTAGCATTTTACAAAGCACTGATAAAGTTGTGTAATTCCTCACATTTGGAGTTGTTCGTACCTCACAAAGAAAGCACTGTAACAGATATCTCATATTATGATCCTCTTGTGACGCGAAATCCAAAGGATAAAACTTAGCCGTAAGTATGAAAATTTGATGAATGTCATAAGTTGAAAGCCATCCTTGGGTTATGATATGGATATAAGAGTGAGACATTTCATTGCTCTCTCATTAAATTGGTCATTCAGCTCCTGGAATCATTTATTAATAGTAACTAAATATATTTCAACTCTACAAAGCACTTTATTGTGGCCTTGTCATGTTGCCCATGAGCTCAACCTTTATGGGCTATTTAGGGAGAGCATTCACATGTGTATCAAAATATCATGTTTCCGATAAAATATGTTCACCTTTTCTTAAAACAAAAAGCAGCCATCCATTCGCCCTTAATTTTTGAAGAAGCATCTTAGTGGTGGACATTAACTTCATCGCATTGGCAACATCTTGGAATTTTTGTTTCAAAGTTTAGCAAAGAACATTAGCAAATTTTAATATTTCCTTCATCAAATGTGTAATGAACACAAATTCATAGGAAATCATAGCACTCAAAGTAGCATTGATGTGGCATTCAAAGTAGCATTAGCATGACATTCAAAGCAACATCACCTTCTCTACGCTAATGAAAGTTGTTAGATCTATCAAGACTAATATGCTCAAGGACTGAAATTGTTGCATTGAACATCTCAATCAAGCTGCAAATAGAATTAAGATTAGAACCCTAACGTGTGTCTCCCACTCTTTTTGAACTGCCAATTTGATTAGCCCCACTACCGGTCTCAAGTTCATTAGTGGACAATATGTGCTTTATCTTTGCAGTGTTAGCTACTTGTAACTAATGATGTTGTCTACTAGATGCCACAATGACATTCATAATAAAACTCAAACTTGATCAAAATTGATGTACATGACTCGCATCTCTAGAATTGCAACTAATACAGGTTGTAACTGACAAGAAAAACAATGCATATAATATGTATATGGGCAATCTAACAGAAACAAGGGTTATAATCCATTTCACTCCCCCTTCATGTTTCTAGCACCCTCAAAACCTTGGCCACAAATGTAGTTTCTAACTTTAGTGGTAAGAATACTGAGGACGTGTTTTTGGATGTTTAGGAAAGTATACTTAGCATTATAAGGAACACTACTTATTACTTTGGCAACTTCATCATTGTACTGTGCTAAAACTTTCCTAAACTCTTGAATTTTTTGAATCGTTTGAATCATCAAGACCTATTCAAGGACAAGCTTAAAGAATAAACAGCTAAGGTATCAATCGAAGCTTTAGTTAGCAATCGATTCATCTTAATTTGCTCCTTGCTTTGCATATTAAAAACATTATGTATGTTCCCTTATTGGTTTAAAATATCATTACAATACTTGACTAAATTATTACAAAATGAGTAGGGGCTATCTCCGATGTGATTCTAGAAAGCACAACTTTTCTATAAGTAACATTCTTCTAGTTTCTAAACCTAGTTACATGAATGTGTTTGACCATGCACTTGGTTTTTCAGATAAAAAGGCAACATGATAGACAAAACACAACATTTTTGGAAGGCGAATAGTATAAACACGCAGGAAAATGACTAAACCAGAATGTTGAAATCATTAACAATTTTTTCATATCCTAATAAAGGATAATTTTGCGAAATATCTAGGTAGATAAGGTCATAACATTGAGTAAGGCCTTCTTATTTCACCTCGTCTCTCAATTGGGTAAGCCTAGATTGGAGGATGCTTTCCACATCATGCTCTAATGACTTAATATCAATTTCATGAGATTCAACTGTTAATTTTTCGATGGTGTTCCATGAAGCTTAATTGCTAGAGATTTAGGAGTATTGTCGCTGTCATTATCCGATGCTGTAATATTCTCTTGTTCTTTTATTGTAAAAAAGGAACTAATGCAGATTTGCTTGCTGACAGTGTTTTTTTATGATTAAAAGGATTTGATGCCTTGGTGGCATCTTAAACATTATTTATAATAGAAACATAGAATTATTTTATTTGTAATATATTAATAAGGGAAGGAGATGAACTATAAAATAATTAGTATTCTAATTTAATTTATTTAAATAAATATTCTAAAGTATTTTGATTTGTACTCAAGAGTAATCAACTAAATAAATAATCTAAATTATTTTATTTGAATAAATATTCTAATTAATTTTCTAATATGCCATAAGCATATAGAAAAAAATCACACACACACACATATATGTGTGTGTGTGTGACTAACATAATAAAGTAATCCAATGTCCTAAACCAACAATTCATGAGATTTGAAAAATAATGGTTAGAAGATCGATAATACTTGTAAAGTAATCTATATATTGATATGTGGATTGCATCTCTTCTTCAAAATTTCCACAATACAATGCTTCGCATTTTGAGGATATCGAGTTATAGAAAAATTATACACACACACTCACTCACACTTACACTTTAGAGGCTGGAGCCTAGTATTAGAGTTGTAGAAGATTCAATCCAAATAAAAATACAAAAGCTAATTGACCAGGTATATGCACACATTGCGAAATAGTCTAACTATTTTTACAAAATAGAATTCAATTAGGAATATAATATAATTGTCATTATTCATCATATGGAAGGAAAACAAAAGTGAAAAGAAAATCCAACCAAGCGGCATAACCTATAGCCATAGGGAATCACGAATACCTTGTTGCTTACAACAAAAATAAGTAGCGCCCAAGAGCACTCCTTACACATTAAAAAAATACGGAAATTGGAAGTTACTTGAAAAAGCATAAAAATGGGCTGCTATAAATGCCTAAAAATGAAATCTTACTTTTAATTGGCCAATGATGAAAATTATGCCCCAACTTGTGTAATTGGTGGCCCAGCAGAGTAATCCTTATTTTGAGTCTGAAAGAAATGCTAAAAAAGCCCAACTAGGCCCAAATTAGCAGTGTTCGGTGCCTCGTTCATATCCATTTCTAGGAGCATAAAATTATTCAGTCTGGGGATACATTCTTCATTGAATTAGATTTCCAATGACATATTATGCACCAAGGTATGGCAAGCAATGGAAAAGATAAAAATCGAATATTTGGGCTTGTGCTGAAAACGACACATGTTCATTATTTTGCTTATATCTTGTTCTACACTTATCTAAAAAATTGTTAAATTAGTTTTATTCAAAAACTAACTCAAGAAGCTTTCAGGAAAAAAAAAAAGGATTACTCAAAATAGAGGTCGAGCATGAACGTTGTGGCAAAAAAAAATTAGACTATTTGTGGCCCAGCTTAGGAACCCAGTCGGGTTCCTGCTTGGTATGACTTGACCAGACCAAGAACCAAGTTGGGTCCTCTGGCTAAGAATCTAATCGGGCTCCCTCTCTCTGAGTCCGTTTCTACCTAAATAGTATTAATTAACTAGAATTTTAGGCTGGTTAGTTTAACAAAACCAATTAATCATAATCCTAGCTAAATTAGGGTACCTGTTTAAATTAACCTCAATGGAACTAGAATTAGGCCTCCTTTCTCCAATCTGATTTGGACTATTCTCTCAATTACTATAAATATAGGGCTACCCCTAGGGGTTAGAGGCATCAAACAATTGGCAGCAAAAAAATTTTCCACTTGTCAATTGGCATTAATTAGAGAATTAATCAACTGGCATCCAAAAATTTTCATCAATCAATTGGTATCGAAAACTTTCTGCAATCAATTGGCATCAATTAGAGAATCAACTCAAATTGGCATCAAAATACATCCAAAAAAAATAGAGGGGGAAAAGATGAGAATTTAGAAGGGAAATACTCCACAAATTGGCTACTTTGAGAGAAAGACAAATGGGCCATGCCACTCTGCTAGGTTCCTAGGTAAATCAGGTGGATTATCCTGATGGCAAAGCTCCTACTCTTCTATTCTATTTTTCTTTTATGATTTTTTATTCTAAATTACCAAATATGTAATCTTTAGTAGTTCCCCACTTGCTGTAAGTGCTATTCTATTTATTTGGATTTTTGTTGGACTAAAGTTTGTACCCTTTCCATGATTTAATATGATTTATACTAATATATTACATGAGTGTGTGTTAGTATGATTATGTTTTGATTCCCCATGTTGATTAGCAGAGGCCATCAGTGATGATAAGCGGTGATATGATGTATCTCATCACATCATTGCACCATTGCTCCCAAACCTAGATCCTTAGTTTGATACTAAGAAGTCTAGATGCTCCCTGCACTAGGGATTACTTAGAGGCATTTTGGAAACCTTTTTGAAACAAAACCTATTGTCTCTTTGGTGTTTGTTCAGTTGTAACCTATCAATATTATTTGCTTCGAAAAGTGATATAGTGTATAAGTTTTGCTAAAACTCATTAGTGACTCTATTAGCTAAAGTTTAATGTTTTTTCTCCCTTACTTTTCGTCCTATTTACACTTCTGGAATTGGTCAAGGGATTCAGATCTTGACATTAGTACATATCTAGACTAGAATTCAAGGCTAGAACTGGCCTAAGAACTTGGTCAGGTTCCTGGGTCAATCATATGCATAGTAACTAAGCCAAAGTGAGCTATTTGTAGAGGCCAGGCCAGCGAACTGGACCCAGTTCGAACCAAGGAAGTCGACTGGGTTCCTTCGTCATGGCCAAGGACCGGTTTTCATGATTCTATAGCCTAGTATTTTATCAATTTTTAAAAAAATGAATGACAAAATTAAATATGCTTCTAAAAATAAAACCCGTTGCACACAAGTCCAACCATTCGTGGGAGATTGCACCTTTAGGGAAGTTGATCCTTCCTATTAGATACCCAATTTATTGGGCTTGAACATAGAGGGGATCCCTCATCAGGCCCCAATAATAATCCGCTTCTAGAGCTAATATGCAATGCTTTGGAAAAGAAAACTTAAAATTAAAAGGAACATTCTTTTATTCTATTAACGTACTCTTTAATATTAAAAAAATATGTATTCTTTGTTATTTTTTTGCTACCAACTATGCACCTTTTGATTCCATTTAATCACTTTTTGTTTTTAAATAGATGCTCTTTTGTAAATGGAATTGTCCCATGCTCATATACACTCTAGTTTATACGAAGTACCATACAACAACGTATATGAAGACTTTGTACAAGTTTACTCCACTCTATGTACCAGTTAAATTTTGGTTGCTCCTAATTTATTCTTATGAAACCCATTAACTTATATGTAATCTAAAGTCAAAACACTTTCCTTATGCACATTCATGGGGTCCAGTCGATAGTAATGGAGGATATATAAGGATGTATACGTAGTTTGCTTGTAATATACTTGACTACATATACAAGGCCAGACTCCCACATTTGGGTGAGCCAGCCATTCTCTAAACCTCACACGGGATTAAACCCGAAAAGAGTCCTCCAAACTCTTTTCCCTTGATTCGAATTCTTTTTTAACCAAAAAAAATAAAAAATTCCGCTGCCCTAAGGTTTTTACTGCCTTGTTTCCCAACGCAACGCAAGCCCAGCCTCTCTCCTCCTATCCCCTGTGGCACTAGGGTTTTGCCCCAACCTCCCAATTTCTATGGCTTCTCATATGTGTTCTGATGACTTCAACCCTACCTCGCCGGTCGAGCGTACACCCCAGCCGATTTTGCAGCCCTCTCTAGCATCCTCGTTGTTGGTACTTCACTCAGCTCCTCTTGGGCTCAGGTTTCTGGCTCCATCGCTGCCTCCAGTCTCCTTCACTATTTCTCAATCGCTATTGTACTTTACCTACACCATCCATCAACTGTTGACTCTGTCGATGACGTTCATAAAGGCGGGTGTGTCCTCGGCAATACCGTCCTTCATGGTGCCCTTTGATGTGAGCCAGCCCTTCATGTTGGTTGGTTTTGCTGATTTGACTTGGGTCTCGCTTATCAGTCCATCAATGGATGGCTTGAGAGTCTACCATCGTTGCCCTCGACTATTTGGATAGTGAATGTCACGACCTACGTGGCTACAGATTTGGTGTCCGCTGATGATTTTCTATCTCGGTACACCCAGTTTACTGGCTTTGTTATTATGCATCAACCACATGGGATGCTCGATGGATCCATCTCTCCACCATCATCTCACATTCCTAAAATTCATAGACCACTAAGCTGACACTTGGTTATGGATATTAGCTTTGCATTGATCAGCTGGTACATGCCTAGTTATTTGCAATAATTTCTAAGGATACTCTAAGCGAGGTACATGATTTGTCTCATTTGTTGCAAGTAAGGTAACGCTTCAAAGCCTGATTTAATATGGCTAATCTAGCACGCGCACTTGATCCCAAACAAATGCTCACTACTATTGGTTTGGAAGCTAATCGGATGAAGGATTCATATATGAGGATTATTAAGACTATTGTTGATTCCCTTACTGTAATTCAATCTCCTATATTGGATCTTGAATTGACTTAGCTTACAATTGGTGATCTATTTGAGGATTATCATTCGTCTGTTACTATTTTTTCATGCTTCTGGTTCTACCTCTTTTGATGATTTACAATCTAAACTGATGTTTTATTAACAACATCTTATAAGAAAGATCATACAATGCCTTTCGTCAAGCATTTGTTGCCACCACTGGTGATGCTCAAGGTTCAGGGGTGCTAAAGGGGATGGTACTCAAAAAGGAAATTAAAATAATCGTAACAAAGGTGGTTGTGGCCACAACAATCAGAACAATAATAAAAATTCCTCTACCCAGGATTCCCAGTCTCAGTAGAATGTTTCTAGGAGTTAACAGGTACTATTTTATGTGATGTAGTTGCTTTATCATTTAATAGTACTTATCATATGCCTGATCACGTTACTAATCACTCATCTGTAAGAACCAATCAATGTGAGGGGATCTTAAGCTCTCTCCCTAATGTTAACTATCAAATTTATCATGCTCCTAGCCACTCAGCAATGAACTATATAAATTGCTATACTCCTCGCTCACAATCAGTGCTCCCAGCATATGCTACCTTAAATCATGAGTGTGTTGATGACAAGATTTTATACCGTGACCCAGTTTGCGGCCTCTCATATGACACCTAATGATGGTAAGTTTGTTTATTCTAGCAATGTTATGGTTAGAGTTGGAGACGGTACACTACTTTCTGTTGCTCATATTAGCACCTCGTCCTTTACAATGATGACTGCCAATTAACCCTTAAGAATGTTCTTTATGTTCCCCAACTTTACTATAACTTACTTTCTATTAGACAGTTATGTATGGATAACAATTATAGGGTTGTGTTTGAGTCTTCCTATTTTCGGGTCTGAGACAACAACACAGGTGATGTTCTTTTGCTGACTTCTAATTCAGGGTCGGTACACATTGTTCCTATTACATCCTTACCTGTCCAAGACAAAACCATGAGTTAGGACATTATGGAGCTCATAATTTACATTTTTTTAAAAGAAAAATAGTTTTGTTTAGTTTAAGTAAATTTTCTCCAATACTTGTACATCTTGTCGGTTAGCTAAATCTCATAGACTTTGATTTACTTCTGTTGATCATAGAATGAATGCTTCATTACAGTTAATTCATCTCATCATGGTTTCAAATGTTATGCTTCTTTTACCGATGATTATTCGCACTTTACCTAGATTTATCCAATGAAACGCAAATCTGAGATCTATAAGCGAGTTATTAAGTTTAAAGTTTTGGTTGAAAGCTTGTTTAACTGTAAAACAAAAATGTTTAAAAGTGATGGGTGATAGGAAATTGACAACACTCCCATGTTCTCCTTATTTGCAACTTATGGCATTTACTTTCGTAAGTCTTGGCCCAACACTCAGCAACAAAATGGGGCTGCTAAACAAAACCATCGGTACATACTTGAAATAACGTGTACATTCCTATTGATGCTTTGATGCCTGCCTATTTTTATTTAGATGGCTCTCATACGGCTCTCTACACTAGTAATAGACTCCCAACCCCTTCCAAAACAAAACATCTTTTGAAGCTTTATTTCAAAGAGCACCTGATTATTCATTTCTTAAACCTTTTGGTTGTACTTGCTTTCCTAACTTCATGGCCTCCTTTTCAGGTAAACTTCAACCATGATCTGTGCAGTGTGTAGTCCTAGGTTATGCTAATAAGTATAAAGGATACTGATGCCTTGATCCTATTTCAAGACAGTTTTATGTTAGTCACCATGTTCGTTTTCATGAAAATCATTACCCTTTCCCCATGCTAGTTCATAATGTTCTACATTTGTCCCAACCCTTTGTGTTTCGTCCTGATGAAATCCTTACCCTCATAGATACCTCTGATGTTGTCCCTCTTTCACTAGGCCAGCCTCGTCTTGAAGAGTCTCCCCCAATATAGTTCATGTCACTCGCCTCAACTAGGTTAGTGTCTCCTCTTTCTCGCGTCAGCCTATTACCCCGTGCTCTCGCTAAGCCCTGTTTGCAACTCAGCTTCTTATAGACATAATACTGCTCCTAAGTCACCGTCCCTTCCTAACCAGGCCCAACTAAGCCTTACTGGATTCTACTGAGTCCTAACACATAGTGAGAGCCCTTTCAGTGTCCCCCTTTGATGTGCTGCTGGCCACTTCTTCATTTGCCTAGTCTAGCCCGCGTTTTAGGCCTGGGGCAAGTGCTAGTGTCGTATCCTCATCTTTCGCTCCCCGTTCAAGCCCGCTTAATATCGCCCATCCTTCCACTCCCACAAACCACTAGCACTGCAAACCTGCGCCAAGTTTGGTATCATTAAGACCGAAGCACTCTTATCCCTTGTTTCTTCCATTACTAAAGTTAAACCCTCCACATTCACTAAAGCTTCAAAACACTCTAAGTGGGTTGAGGCTATGATTCAGGAATATCAAGCCCTTATTGCAAATGACATTTAGGAAATAGTATCACCTCCTTATGGCACGAATAGTTTGGATATAAATGGGATTATAAAATAAAATATTGCAGGAATGGTAGCATTGTGAGGTATAAAGCATGGTCAGTGGCCCAAGGCTTTCCTCAACACATCGAATTGACTACCATTAGACATTCCGTCTTGTTGTAAAGTGCTAATTGCTCGTCTTCTTCTGTCTTTAGTTGTTTCTTTTTGTTAACCTATCCGACAGTTAGATGTCAAGAATGCATTCTTACTTGGCAATGCAGCTGAGGAAGTTTACGTGAAACAACCTTCTGCGTTTTTTCACTCATCTTTTTCAAGGCATGCCTGTGAATTCAAAAAGGCTAATACAATTTGAAACAAGCTCCTTGCACTTGGTTTCATCATTTTAGCAGCTTTTTACTGTCTTATGGTTTTGTGTGTAGTTATGCTTATCCTTATATGTTTATTACTCATGCTGACTCTCACATTTTGGTCTTTCTCCTATAGGCTGATGATATTATTTTCACAGGCAATTTAGAAGCTATGCTTCACAAATTTATTAATTTTCTTCCTGACCCATTTACAATGAAGGTTTTGGTGATCTTCATTGCTTCCTCAGCATTGAAGTGATTCGCTCATCTTCGGGCATTTTGTTGACTCAGCATAAGTTCTCTCTTAGTATAAGAGTATGGTTGGAGCTTTATAATACTTAACTATGACTCGACCTGGTATTGCATATTCAGTACATGTTGTTTCTCAGTTTTTCCATCCTCCTCGCACTACGCACTTCCTTGCCAACCATATTTTTCGTTACTTACAAGGTACTTTGGAGCATGTTTGTGGTTCCGTCTAGCATCCATTTATTTGTTCGTGCTTAAAATATGCTCTTTTTATGACATCTCTATACCTGACTTATGCTCAAAATAACTGTTATATTTAGACTTTTTATTTGATTTTATTTTGTTTCGAGGTTATTGAACAACTCGAAAAAATGCAGGAAAAAGATTTTAAAAAATGCCAAAAATGAAGTATTGGGCTCGATTGACTCAAACTCGACCCAAAAATCATTGGCCTATTTTCCTTTATAATGCAAAAAAAAAGGAAAACTGAAATTAAAAAAAAAACTCCCAAACCCCACATGCATAGCACATGCCTCCCCTTCCCCCTTAATACTCTTATTGTTCTCTCTCCTCTCTCGGCTTTCAAAACCCAGGAACTCGATACGCCCCTCCCCGTTTTAGTTCGACATCTCTCTCTCTCTCTCTCTCTCTCTCTCTCTCTCCCCCTCCCTCCCCCTCTCTCTCTCACTCATCTCTTTCTCTCTTGAACTCACATCACCACGCACCACCATCTCCGCCACCTGCACTACCAGCACAACTCACCACCCAGATTCATCCTCATCTGCACCATCTTTCATGCATCAGCCACCAGATTGCGTCATCTTCACCGTCCACGAATCGCCTAGGTGAACAACTCATATCGAAGAAGCTCGAGTATAACGCAGAAGTTGCAGCGCCAGATTGAGGTTTTGGAAGATTTTCTTTAGGGTTTTAAGTTGTAATTCGAGTTAATTTTGGCATGATTTCAAGTTAGATGTTTTAGGTTTTTCAATTTCTCGTTGTTTTAATTTTGGATTTTGGATTCACTTTGCAATTCAAAACTTCAAAGAATTAGTGTAGTCTTGTTAATTTCTAAATCTGTTGGATGATTTATGATTTGAATTCTATATGTTCTGGGTTTGGGATTGCTCGATTAATTGCCTGTTTTTTCCCCCTTCTTATTCTAATTTTCCTATTTTATGTTAAGTTTAAGAGTTTAATTCAAGTCTTAGCAAATTTAGGGTTATAAATTGTTGATTTTTGCCGTCCGAATTTGAAGCCCTAGGTTTATTTGGTTTTGAATTTGTTCCAACTCTATCACTGTTCTGTATTCTTGACTGATTTGGGTGTCGAAACTCCATAGATGGAGAAGTGATTTTGGGAATGAGCTCAGGGTTAAGCTGGGATTCCCTCCTTATTTCCCCTATTCATATTTCCCCCTTTCCCTTAAAATTTCCCCTATTTAGGTGCTAGGCAAGGAGTCAGATGTTGCTCCCTACCTTCCCCTGTGAATCGGTGATGATGATGTTCGAATTGGCAGAGTGTTCAATGGCAGACTTGTCCCTCTTACCCTCATCTTCTCCATTTCAGGTTCTAAGTTGTTGCTCTTTATAAATGAGCCAAGTACCCTAAGTTTTCGAATGATAACAAGTTTGGAGTGTTTTAAGCCTTCAGTTTACTGTTATGTGCTCCTTTGAGTTTTAAAAAGGGATTAAGATGAGTTATAAAATGACCACTGAGGATTTTATTACGAACGTAGTTTGAGTTAAACCCTAACTAAGCACCTTAAGTGCCAAATGGGTTTCGTTTTATGAACTAGTGAACGTATTATGTCTATAAGAAGCTTTTAAGTTGGAAACAAAATCTTTTTATGAACTAACAAATGTATTACGTTATTAAGAAGCTTCTAAGTTAAAAACGAAGTCGTTTTATGAACTAGCAATCGTTTTACATTTATAAGAAGCTTTTAAGTTAAACATGAAGTGATCTTATGATTTAGCAAACTTATTACATTTATAAGAAGTTTTTAAGTTGAAAACGAAGTCGTTTTATGATTTACCAAACTTATTACGTAATACATTTACTAACTCGTAAAACGTCTTTACTTTTAACTTAAAAGTTTCTTATAAATGTAATACGTTTACTAATTCATAAAATGACTTCGTTTCTAACTTAAAAGTTTCATATAAACGTAATAAAACAACATTGTTGTATTGTTGTATTACATTTATACGAAACTTTTAAGTTAGAAACGAAGTCGTTTTACGAATTAGTAAATGTATTACATTTATAAGAAGCTTTTTAAGTTAAAAGTAAAGTCGTTTTATGAGTTAGTAAACGTATTACGTTTATAAGAAGTTTTTAGATTAAAAACAAAGTTGACTATAAGCATTTAGAAAGGTTATGACCGTTTTGTGAAAAGGTAAGTTTTAAGTATAGTAAGTAACTGAAGAAGAAAATTGAAATACGTTTTTAAAGGCTATGAAAGTGCTAGGCAATTGGCCAGGGTGGGAACTGGATGCAAAGATGGCGTGAGCTATTTCCACCTAAAGAAATGTTAGGAACTGGACTCAAGATATGAATTATCTTAGTGTGAGCTATTCCTGAAAAGTGGACACACAGATGGCGTGACCTGTTTCCCCTTAAAATAATGTTAGGAACTGGACTCAAGATATGAAGTCAGCTATTGCGGGGAACTAGACTCAAGATATGAATTATCTTGGTGTGAGCTGTTCCCAGATAAGTTGTGATGTGTGACGCATAAGAAAACCTTAAGGGTGGACTGGACTCAAGATATGATTATCTTGGTGTGGGCTGTTGTCCCATAGAGGACAATATCGAAGTTTGAGTTTATCTGCTGAGATGGTTATGCACGTATACCGTGAGGATAACGTGAGTTGTGAGTGATGATCTTACTTAGGCGCAGTGTAAACCTTCCCTAGCCAGCACAATAAGATGTTTTTATGCTATGAGTAAGTTTCTAATCAGTAAGAAAAGAAGTTGGCATTTCGTCATTTTAACTATTCAAGAAAAGAAAGATTTATAAGGACCATTACAAGGCCATATTGAATGAGATTGAAAAGCTTGTAGGGTCATTGGAGGACCGATTAGAAAGAAGTTTCTTCTAAAGAATATGAGCCTCAAGAGGCTAACTAAAGTGATTTTTTTAAGAAAAGTATGAAAGCTTTAACAGTGCCTACCTTGCACATATTTTATGAATGAGTTCCTTAGTATAGTTTAAATGAAGTTTCAAATGAAGTATAGTTACATCCTAGTAATGTATCATACATTCAAGCTTTTCAATGTGCATATTCGATGAAAGAATGTTTCTTGCCAAGCTTTTCTCACCAGTTTAGATTTTTTGAGTACTTTTAGAAAGAATGGTAAGCTTTAAAGAAGTTGGCGTGAATTATAAGCCATTCTTGGAATATATGAAGAGTCACTGCGTTTTCAAAAGTATGTTTGAAAGCTTCAAACTTAATCCTTGTTGCTTGTTTGATTATATGCCTAATTGTTTGTTAGTACGGAAGCTTGGCCATTTAGGGCCTAGAAACGAGCTGATGGGTTAGAATGAAGTTTTAAGGGTGATGATCTTTTCCTGAGGATTTTGATTGCCTAATATGATAGCAAAGTATGAATGCATGATATGTGGCTATTATTAGTATTATTGCCTGTACCTGTTTAGGGTTTTAAAGAGTAGGGGAATTCTTACTGAGCATGTGGTTGCTCATTCCTTTATTATTCCCCTTTTTCCCAGGTTTAATTTAAGCAGGTATAAGAGATCCTTTGAAGTTATTTATTACCAACCCCTCAGAAGTCTCTACCAGCTTTGCGAAGTGTCTGATGCCTACCATGTTGTAAATTTTTAAGTTCATTGTTATATGCGAAAGGATGTAGTCGGCTCTATACCTGTATATGTATCATTTCGACCCTTGTTTTAGTTGTTTGATCATTAGTGGTCTAGGCGAGTGGCCCGATGCTGTGAACTTGTGTTATTTTAGCATATTTTACACCTTATTACTAGTGTACAGGTACCTTTAGCTGCACTAAGACTCTAAAATGTTGCTAAAACAGGGGAAACTCTGACAGTTTTATTTTAGAAAGACTATCTAAATGCTAATCCAAATACTCGATCTTCAACAACCTTAAGGATTTCCTTCGAGGAAGTCCTAGCGATGTGACTCTTCCTATGTTGGGGGCATTACAAAGGAAGTGTTGAAATGGTTAGACCATGGGACTATCTAACTCATTTCTGATAGTGAGTGGGTTAGCCCAGTTCAAGTTGTTCCTAGGAAGACCGGTATTACCGTGTCGGAATGATAAGAACGAGTTGGTCCCTACTCGAGTTCAATCTGGGTGGCGTGTGTGGATAGATTATAGAAAATTGAATGTGCCATTAGGAAAGACCATTTTCCCCTCTCTTTCTTGGATCAAATGTTAGAGAGGTTGGCCGAACATTCCTTCTATTGCTTTTTATATGGATATTCCGGTTATATTCAGATCTCTATTGCTCTTGAGGATCAGGAGAAGACTACTTTCACCTGTGCATTTGGGACATACGCCTTTAGGAGAATGTCGTTTGGACTATGCAATGCCCTTGCTACTTTTCAAAGATTCATGATTTCTATTTTCTCATATCTAGTTGAGCAATGTATGGAAATTTTCATGGATGAATTTTCTGTGTTTGAATCTTCTTTTGATGGTTGCTTGTCTAACCTAAGAAAAGTGTTGGAAAGGTATAGGAAGAAAAACTTGACTTTGAACTGGGAGAAATGTCATTTCATGGCTAAAAAGGGGTTGGTTTTAGGCCACATTATTTCTCGAGATGGAATTGAGGTAGATAAAGCTAAGACTGAGCTGATTGTTAATCTTTCCCCTCCCACTTGCGTGAAAGAGGTGCGATCTTTTCTCAGACATCCTGGCTTTTATTGCCATTTCATTAAGGACTTTAGTAAGATTGCAAAGCCCTTGTCCAATCTGTTAGCTAAGGACGTACCATTTCACTTCTCTGAGGAGCGTCTTGAGGCATTTTCTAAGCTTAAGAAAGCCTTAACCTCTGCTCTTGTTTTTTATCCTCCCATCTAGCAAAAACCATTTGAGATGATGTGTGACGCATTTGATTATGCTGTTGGGATTGTTCTAAGACAGCGTATTGATAAGAAATCCCATGTTATTTATTATGCTAGTCACACTCTGAATGATGCAAAAAGAATTTTTGGCCATAGTCTTTGGTTTTGAAAAGTTTAGACCCTATCTAATTGGGTCTCATGTGATTGTTTATACTGACCACTATGCTCTTAAGCACCTTCTTTCTAAGAAGGATGCTAAGCCTGAACTTGTGAGATGGATCTTGCTTTTATAAGAATTTGACTATGAAATCAGGGATAAGAAAGGTTCTGAGAACCTTGTAGCTGACCATTTGTCTAGGATTCTCTATGATAGAGAGAGTGAGTCCAGTGTTTTTGAATGCTTCCCTGATGAGCAATTGTATACTGTTCACCTTGGTATGCTAACATTGTGAACTACTTAGTTACAGGTAGGATCCCTAAGGATTGGACTAAGAATGACAGGGATAGATTCTTCCACCTTGTGAAATTCTTTATTTGGTATGACCTTTATTTATTTAAGTACTGCTCTGACCAAGTCTTTAGGACGTGCATTTCCAACCAAGAGGTGAGAAGGGTCCTTTCTTTTTGTCATGACCAGGCATGTGGGGGGCATTCTAGTGGTAGGAAGACTGCAGCCAAGGTTCTTCAATGTGGTTTTTATTGGCCTACTCTGTTTAAGCTAGATGCCAGTAGTTGGGTAGAATAAGCAGGAGAGATATGATGCCACAGAATCCCATTATTCTTGTAGAGATTTTTGATATGTGGGGTATTGATTTTATGGGATCATTTCCATCTTCCTTTGGGAATGAGTACATTTTGTTAGCTGTGGCCTATGTTTCTAAATGGGTTGAGGCCATCCCTTCTAGACAAATGAAGCTAAGGTTGTTGTGAAGCTCCTTAGGGAAAATATTTTTGCTCGATTTGGCATGCCTCGTGCTATCATTAGTGACCAGGGCACTCATTTTAATAACAGATCTTTTGATGTCTTACTGAAGAGGTATTCCATAGTCTATAGGCTTGCTATACCCTATCATCCCTAAACCAATGGCCAGGCTGAAGTATCCAATTGGCAGATCAAACAGATTCTAGAGAAGACAGTGAGTAGGAATAGGAAAGATTGGGCGGACAAACTAATAGATGCTCTTTGGGCGTATAGGACAGCTCTCAAAACTCCCTTAGGTATGTCACCTTATGGGGCAGTTTGTGGCAAGCCTTGTCATATACCTATGGAGATAGAGCATAAAGCTTGATTGGCCATTAAGAAGCTTAATTATGACTTGACTGTGGCTGATGAGGAGAGACGATTACAACTGAGTGAGCTTGATGAGATTAAAGTTGAGGCTTATGAGAATGCTCGATCTTACAAAAAGAGGGATAAGTTGTTTCACGACAAACATATTTTTAGGAAAGAGTTTACCCTAGGGATAAAAGTACTCTTATATGACTCTAAGCTTCATATGTTTTCAGGGAAATTGAGGCCCCAATGGACAGGTCCTTATATTGTCTCACAAGTTTTTCCCTATGGTGCAGTTGACGTTCATGACCCTGAGAGTGGTGTCACCTTCAAAGTGAATGGCCATCATTTGAAACAATTTCTGAAATTGCCGAGTCAAGCAGATGTGGAGTGTCTGATACTTCGCGAGCCAATTCCTGATCGGTGATTGTGATGTGAAGTAGCTTGGGTGCACCTAGCACCCGATTTGGTTTGCTAGAAATTTCTTCTCTTTTTCTTTCTTCTCCTCTCTTTATTTTTGCCCCTTTTTCTTTTTTTTTCCAAATGTCTTTCGATATGATTGATTGCTTTTCATTCTATATGTTTCTTTAAAGTTATGTCCCTTTTGTTTTTGAGTCTTATTTTTATCTTTTTCTTTTCTTTCGGTCCATATATTTTGAGTCTTCATATTTTGTACCATGCCCAATGAGGACATTGTGAGATTTAGGTGTGGGGGTTAGGGAAACTTTCGTATTTTTCTTCCTAAAAAAATCCAAAAAGAATTTTATTTTTCGGGGACATTTTGTACTTTTTCTAATTAGCTTAAATCCTCTGTGCTTTGATTATTAACTTGTATGCAAGCATATATGCATAATGAACCTCCAGCCTCTGTTTGTCATTCTAAGCCCTAATTCTAACCCAAATTGTTCATTATAGATGTATAATCCATTCCTTGTTTATCTCTTCATCATTATCTTTAGGTCTTAAGTCTTTCATGAATGGCTCTCCACTCGCCTTTAACACGATTACTCTGGTTTTTGCCAAAAAGAGGGGGGAAAAAAAAGAAGAACAACAAAAAAAATTAAAAAAATGATGAAATGATCAAAGAAGGAAAAAAGGAAATGGAATAAAAGTTGTATCCCTTTGAGGCATGCGCTACGGGGCATTACCCTTTGAGGCATGTGCTACTAGGTGTACCTTTTAAGGCAGTACTACTACTGAGAAAGCTTGTTTCCTATGTTAATAAGTCAATAATGTAGTTCGTGTCAGTCAAGTATGATTGAATTGATTCTAGAGAGCCCTAGGATGATGATGCAATTGCACATAAGCACTGGGATGGATTCACAGTTGTGATGTACAGTGGGGTGAAAAGCAAGTACTTTGATGTCATCCATGGGGATCGAGCGTCTTGACGTGTACATTATGTCTATGTGCGGGGTAATATCTATTTTACAAGGGTGATTTGGTTAGTTAGAATTTGTATAGGGTTCTTGTATATACTGGTGTTTTGATTGTTAACCCAAAAGATTTTCTATTTTTCTTTCTCTTTTTATCTTTCTTTTTTAAGATTTTGTGGGTATTTTACTTGAAAACCCTCGCAAGACCTTACTCGTCAACTTGCGAGATCGAGGGATTTAAAGGGCTTGTCGCATACGCGAAATGCAACCGTGATTCTTACGACAGTGAGTTAGGATTTTCTTTTCTCTTATGTTCTATTTCTTTTTAGGTAGTTTAGTTGTTTACTTAAGGACGAGCAAAATCTTTGTGTGGGAGTATTTGTTTGTGCTTAAAATATACTATTTTTATGATATCTCTATACCTAATTTATGCTCAAAATAACTGTTACATTTAGATTTTTTATTTAATTTTATTTTGTTTTGAGGGTGTTGAACAATTCGGAAAAGTGCGGGAAAAAGATTAAAAAATGACGAAAACGAAGCGATGGGTCAGATTGACTCAAACCCGACCCAAATATCATTAGCCCACTTTCCTTTATAACCAGAAAAAAAGGAAAACCAAAATTTAAAAAAAAACTCCCAAACCCCACATGCACAGCACATGCCTTCCCTTCCTCCTTAATACTCTTATTGTTCTCTCTCCCCTCTCAGCTTTCAGAACCCAGAAAACTGATACCCCCTACCCATTTCAGTTCGACATCTCTCTCTCTAACTCATCTCTCTCTCTCTCTCTCTTGAACTCACAGCACCACGCACCACCATCTCTGCCACCTGCATTACCAGATCAACACACCACCCAGATTCGTCCTCATCTACACCGCCTTTCACGCATCAGCCACTAGATTGCGTCATCTCCACCGTCCATGAATCGCCTAGATGAACGACCCAGATTGAAGAAGCTCGAGTATAAAGCAGAGGTTATAACGCCAGATTGAGGGTTTGGGAGGTCTTCTTTAGGGTTTTAAGTTGTAATTCGAGTTAATTTTAGCATTATTTCAAGTCAGATGTTTTAGGTTTTTCAATTCCTCGTTGTTTTAATTTCGGATTTTAGATTCACTTTGTAATTCAGAACTTCAAAGAATTAGTGTAGTCCTGTTAATTTTTGAATCTGTTGGATGATTTGTGGTTTGAATTCTATATGTTCTGGGCTTGGGATTGCTTGGTTAATTCCCAGTTTTCTTCCTCTTTTTGTTCTAATTTTCCAGTTTTCAATTTAGGTTTAGGAGTTTAATTCGAGTCTTAGCAAATTTAAGGTTGTAAATTGTGAATTTTTGCTATCCGAATTTGAAGCCTTAGGTTTATTTGGGTTTGAATTTGTTCCAACTCTATCACTGTTCTATTTTCTTGGTTGATTTGGGTGTCGAAACTGCATAAATGGAGTAGTGATTTTGGGATGAGCTCAGGATTAAGCTAGGGTTCCCCCCTTATTTCCCCTGTTCGTATTTCCCCCTTTCCCCTGAAATTTCCCCTGTTCAGGTGCTACGCAAGGAGTCAGATGTTGCCCCCTACCTTCCCCTGTGAATCGGTGGCGATGATGTTCGAATTGGCAGAGTGTTCAATGGTATACTTGTCCCTCTTACCCTCGTCTTCTCTATTTCAGGTTCTGAGTTGTTGCTCTTTTCCTCTGTTTTTATTCTTAGTCCCTTCCCTATAGCTTAGTTTTCTTTTCCTTTTAGTTTGGTTGATGCGATTGTATTTTGATCTTAGTTGAGTTAATTTGGTTGATTTTAGTTTAGTTTGATTGATTCTCAGCGTGATACTGAACGAATTCCAGGTTTTACTTTTGATAATTTTAGTTTCCCTTCTCCCATTTGTGCTCCACAGTTCTTGTTAGTACTCAAATATTCTGTGCTTTTGGGTTGATTTCTGCACCTATGAATTAGCTGACTGTTGAATTGTTCATGAATGGCCAATGAATTTTAGCTATTGTTGGGTTTGATCTAGACATGTTGATTGGGGCTTTGATTTTGCTAAGATAGGTAACCCTGAATCCCCTTGTTTCTGCACCTTTCATTTCTCTATTTTTCTAGCTTAGGCAAGGTTTGGTGTCTCCCATTAATGGAGGACACTTGAACTGGGCTGAGCAGGCTAGCTTGAGACTCTTAATTTCCCATCCCCTGCTTTGGCTATTGTTATGATCAATTCATTCAGTTTTGTTTCTATTCTTCATACATCTCGACGCCTGTTTTTGAACAGCTCGTATAATGAAGCCTGTAGTTGGTCTTCCTCTCTTTAAGAGTAGAGTGATGATATTAAGTTTACTTGTTTTTAGGATGCTGTTCATTACTAAACATTAGATTCATACTTGTTTGTGCTTCGTTGAATCACGATGTTAGAATTTGATTCTCAATTCATGAGGTCTCTTGCAGTTGCTTTATTTGGACGCATGTAGTTGATTTTAGATTAATTAGCTTAGTTTACTAATTTAGTGACCTTAATCTCATCCTCGTCCCTGTGGAGACGACCCTCAAGTACTACAATGGTAGTTGTATACTTGCAGCACTTTATTTTTCACTCAAAATTATTGTACACCGATGCTCATTCTAGAGGACGCTAGTGCTAACTAGGCTAGCTGCAAGGACTCCTATTAGTCTATTACAGGTTATGCCATCTTCCTTACCCAAATCTTATTGCATGGCACTCTATGAGGTAGCCACCGTTTTCAAGTCCTCAACTGATGGTGTGTACATGGCGATTGGTTATATTGCTGAGATCATCTCGATTTTGCAAACTCCTCTGTGACATTGGTGTGACTCTCTCAACTCCTATTTGCCTATGCTATGACAACCTTAGTGCTGCATACATGTCTGTCAATCGTATGCAACATGATCGCAGCAAGTATATTGCTGTGGACTATCATTTCGTTCAAGAACAGGTTGTTGATCAAGATTTGAGCATTTGATATATCCCCATACAATTACAAGCTGTTGATATCTCCACCAAAGGCTTATCTTCTCAACAATTTCTATTAGATAAAACTAATATGTCCGTTCGTCCTCCCGATCAGATTGAGGGGGCATAATGGAGAGTATATAGGGATGTATATATAATTTACTAGTAATACACTTTACTATATATACAAGGTCAGGCTCCCAATTTTAGGTGAGTCATTCATTCTCTAAATCTCAAAGATAGGTTAGGGTTTAGTGGGAGGAGGATGGGAGAGGGAGAAGGAAAGACGACACCAGGGGAATGAAGTTTCTTTTTCTATTATTTTTGTCCATTTAAAATATTGCAAACGATCTTAAAAAGGGACAAATAAAAATTGCAATCTATCACAGGTTATCTAGTAAGAAGGTGGCATTTTAAGCACAACATTGTAAGAAAATGGTAGTTTTAAAAAATAAAATAACTAAAAATTGATCACATTTTAGAGGAAATAAAAACATTCCAAACACACACCGATCACACCATGTTAACTAGGAAGTTGTCCTTTCTATCTGGGCCAAAGACATAAGAAAATCAAGATATTATCATTATTTGAGGTCATAGCACTACTTACAAACTCTATCTAACTTGTTCTTACAGTGTAAGGAACATTTGCAATTAGATAGTTACTAGGGCTGAGTAAGACTAGATATCCCGTCCATTTTCATGGAGCCGATCCCGGTTCTAATCGACAATGGGTTCAAAAATCGAGGAACAAATTTCGAATCCGGTTATCCGATTTTCAATTTTGGCTTTTCTTCATCGCCAGAGAAGATAGAGCTATACACGTAGATCTGTAATTAAAGAAAAAATAGAGGGGAAAGAGCTCAAACACAAATAGATCGAAAGAGACAATTGTTGGAGAGAGATAAAGTGATGGAGAAGAAAGAGAGCGGACTCTCAAGGAATGTGAGTGATTGAGCAAGAGCCTTTGAGAATTAAGAGCCTCAAGGTTAGAGAGTGAGGCAGCCGGGCACTTGGGGAAAAGGTGATTGGAAATGACAATAGGATTTTCGGCTTTAACGAGGATACGCATATATATATATACACATACATATATATATATATATACATATATATATATA
>JAKOGI010001955.1:0-2500 GCA_029747015.1 Carnegiea gigantea
TATATGTGTGTGTGTGTGTGTGTGTATGTATATCTCTGTGTGTGTGTGTGTATGTATATATATAATCTTCTTCTTCCTCTGGCGGTTCCTGGGAAACCCAGAGTGCGGCCATGGCGAGGGATGGAAGAAGGGGCAGACCGAAGCAAACTCTACCTAGGGTTAGGCCAGGTTGTTCGAATCTGTCACATAGAGAAGAGATACAAGCTAAATCAATTGCAGAAAGCACCCAAAATTCAGCCACCTTGGGCAATGCAACAATACCTATGAACCCTTCACCAGAGTTAGAAACAACACTAAAACAGGGGATTGTCAGCTCATATGCAGCATTGGTCAGCCCAGATGAAGGTACCTGACTCAATTTTGTGCAAGCTCCGGTTATAAATGGAATGACATGTGTTAAAATTGAAAAAGATGATGTTCTACCCAAATTTGACTAGTAGCAAACAGCAGTGTTATGCTCAGTTTTGGGGGCCAATCCATCAATTGAGGTTATGGAAGGGTATTTGAAAAGAATATGGAAATCCTTGACATAGATAAGATCTGTTTGGTTAGGGAAGGGGTCTACATAGTTCGTTTTAATTGGCTTGCTGATTAATTGACAGTGGTGCAAAAAAGGGTTTGCTATTTTAACAATAAACCACTATTAGTAAAGCCTTGGAATCAAGAGATGGACATAAACACTGAAACTATTACTTCACTTCCCATTTGGGTTAGACTCCTTGACCTGGACATCAAATTTTGGGGAATGGCCAGCCTTAGCAAACTGGGAAGTACCTTAGGGATCCCCTTCAAAACAGATAAGCACACAATGGAGAAGACTAGGCTCAGCTATACCAGGCTCTTGATTGACATTCCAGTGGAAGGCTCTTTCCCTGAGTTTATTGACTTTATCAATGATCAGGATCTTATGGTCATATTGAGAGTAGAGCATGAGTGGAAACCTATCAAATGCAATCACTGCAAAATGTTTGGCTACCTTGAAGAAGAATGCAGAAAGAAAGCTAGAACTAAAAGGGAATCGAGAGAGGTCCAGAATCTGCCAGATGTGCCAAGGGGTGAGGGAAGCACCCAACCACAAGGTGCAGTAAATGACACTAGCATTCAAAACCCAAGGCATGATACAGAGGGGTTCATTACAGTTAGAAGATCATTGACTAGAATGTTCTATAGCCCTGAAAGAGAATCTGATACCATGAGGGTCCAGAACCCTTTTGAGCCTCTACAAGAGCCACAAGGAAGCACATCAAACAGCATACAAAAGGAGGCCTCCCCTCCTCGTGGATAGAATATGTACCTGGAATATAAGAGTCCTTAATTGGCCTAACAAATAGGAAGATGTCAAAATCTTCATGCAAGAGAGGAATATAGGAATAATAGGGTTGTTGGAAACAAAAGTCAAAGAAAAGAATGTTGAAATGGTAGCCACTAAGCTTTTCCAAGGATGGCAGCATAATTTTCATCTGAACACCAAAGGGAGAATATGGATAGCATGGAGGCCAAGGCACTACAATGTTTAAATTATCTCAATGGCAGAGCAATTTATTCACTGCAGAGCAACACATACAACCACAATGAAGACTGTCTACCTCACTTCTGTTTATGGAGTAAATCAAGAAGGGCAGAGGAGAGCCCTATGGAAAGCTCTAAAAAACATTACCAAAGACATGGAGGAAGCATGGTGCATTCTGGGGGATTTCAATTCAGTCCTTCTCCTAGGAGATAGGATGGGAGGGACAGACATTCAGGATACAGAAGTAAGGCAGTTTGAGGAATGTATCAGGGTATGTGATATCTAAGAAATGCAAAGTAGGGGTCCATATTTCTCTTAGACCAACAAAACAATTTGGACAAGAATAGATAGAATTTTTACAAATGCATATTGGTATGAGCTTTTTGGGTTTAGCCAAGTCATATACATGGCTAACTCACTTTTTGATCATACAGCAATGATAATTGATACACCTGGGTGTCCCAAAGCAAGGTCCACCTTTCAATTTTGTGACATGTGGACAAGGGCCTCATGCTTCTTTCCCTTGATTATAGCTAGGCTTCAAGGAATCTCACACCTGGGCCCTTACCAAAAATTGAAAAAGTTCTTAAGACAAACCCAAGTGGCATTACAATAGCTCAATAGATCCCAGTTTATAGATTTAAAGCAGCAATAATGTATTGCCAGGGATGAATTGGAAATGAGCTGACCCAACCAATTCAGAGCTTCAGCAGAAAGAAAGGTTTTCAAGGGATAATTACATCAGAATCCACTTTTAGTGATAGACATATTAAGGCAACAATGCAAGATAAAATGGATCACATATGGGGATGACTGCACTAGGTATTTCTTTGCAAAAGCTAAGCAAAGAAAAACAGCCTCTTACATTTTTGAGTTGCAGGATGAACAGGGTAGAGTGAACCAAGGTTTCCCAGCAGTAGTAACAATTCTACAAAATTATTACCAAGGGCTGCTAGGGGAGCAAGACATCCAAAGATGCTGCATTGACCC